>OZ018327.1:78572364-78597364 GCA_963969495.1 Ceratothoa steindachneri | reverse complement strand
CCGAAAGAAGTGACCATGTATATATATATATATATAAGATTCATTGGGGAAAGGCCGTGTTGGATCCAGGATGAATTCAAGTGAACGCAGACCCCGAATGAATCTCTTCCAAGGATCGACTATCGTAAAAGCTTAGTTACCAACGCAAGAATATTTTCGAATTAGCCTTTATCCAAAACACAATTCACATTCGGCTCTTCTATACATCCTTTATGTCGGAATTTTAAAGCCATGCCTATTCGAATTTAATATTTTGTGTATGTCTATACATTTATCAATTGAGAAAGGTGGTAATACATAGGTATCTAAAGTATAGCTTGTGTTTTACCGCGTAAAACATAGTCTTCGAGTTAAGGCAAAAGCGATGTAAGTAAACCTGCACGGAGTTATATTTTCAAATTTACACTGTACACTGGTATGGTTGTGCGTATGTTGCTTACACCAAAATATGTTCGAGATTTTATATATGCCGGGTTATGTATGTGACGCGAGAAAGTTCCATTTTGATATCCTCTCCTTACCGCTACCCTTGCCCCCTTTACCTAATTTACTCATGGCTGACCTTTAGCCCGGTAGCCTCGATAAGTTTCTCGAACAATCTGCATTCGTTAAGTTTTATTTGTTTTATGTATGTTTTGAACTGTCTGGTTCTATGTGGCGGCGGGAGCGGATGTCCGTATCGGTCAGGCTAGTGCGCCATTTTATGTTTACTTTTCGATAGTGACCGCACTGGAGCTTCGCCGGGATGACCCGTGTGACGTGGTAATTATATTTTGGGGGGCGGGGTAACTTCTGAAATGGCCTTGAGGGGTGATTTGGAGCCAGAGAATATAGTTCTGGTGGGATTATTATGGATTTTCCCCAAATCTGACTCCTTTTTTTTTCTTTTTTTTACAAAAGGTAGTGAATTAATTTCATTAATTGCTAATGGATTTATTTTCAAGTGGCTCGGGGTACTTTGTGAGTATAATTGGTAACACTGAAGGAACAGCACTGCGTTGGATCATTTCAATGAAGTCAGCCAATTTTGTGAGTCAGTGAGTATCTTGGCTTTAGAGTGCAAATAGGGTGTTTTCCGTTATTTATTGACTGTCATTGTTAGCAATAATGTTTTTGTGTTTCAAATAGTTTATTAGTTATTTTAATAGTTTGATTTTGTGTGGTTGAGGTCATTTTTTAGCTATAAATGAATTAAATGGACTAATAAACGTTTTACTGAAAGAAAATAAATTTTAACAGAAAGAAATAGAAAAAATATATAAATAGGTGTTTCAAGTCAAGTAGTCAGTGTTATTTAAAAAAAAAATATCGGTCAAGATTTAAACTCAAAAAGGGTTGGAAAATGTCGTCGAAAACGAAAAACAACTCCAAGAAAAGATAGAAAATTAATACAGCAGGTTCTTGAGAACAAAAGAAGATCTTGCAGGAAGATTTATATTGAGCTAGCAGCAGAGGGTGTTAGCCTTGTCCGAAGAACAGTCACTGGTAGGCTTTTGGAAGCTGGATTGAAATCATATCGCCCGAGAAAGAAGCCTCGACTCACGGAAACATTGATGAAGGCACGCTATTTCCTGGGCAAAGAATCACCTTGAGTGGACTTCAGAACAATGGGGAAAGGTAAAAATGACACATCTACTAATTTTAACAGTGCCGCAGTGATGATTCATTACTTCAATGGCTTTTCAACTTACTTGTTTTATTTTTTTAATGTTGCAAGTAGTTTTCTCTGACGAACCAACCATTACAGTGCTAGATGACTGCGTGCAGAGTGTAAGAAGGCGGCCTGGAGAAGAATTTATGACTGAATGGCAGGAAAACCGTAAAATTTCCACATTACACATTGTTGAGAAAACTATGAACCAAGAAAAGTATATAGAAGTTCTTGAAAGTCGTTTCAAGAAGACAAGACTCGACCCCATGTCATACAGCAAAATCAGTGAAGGCATGGTGTGCACAAAATGCAGTTCAGCTGCTTCCATGGCCCGGACATGAATCCGAATGAGAGTTTATGGTGTGTGTTGAAAGGTGAAATACACACAGAGCCCATTACGATCAAACAGAAACTCATATGCTGTCTCGTTGAAGTTTGGTTCAGATCTAAATGAATCCAGGAAATGTGCAAAGCATTGATCAATGCCATACCAAGACGTTAAAGCACTCATGGATGCTAAGGGGGCCAAACTGCTTAATACTAATGAATGTAGAATACTTAACACTGTGCCAATGTGTCAAAATAAATCTTTTTCCAATCATTAACATTAGTTTTATTAGCATTTTTGTAGAAAATTTTCAACTTTTTGAAAAATTCATAATAATTCCGCCTGTACTGTAAATGTTATGTTGTGTAATGCGGTAATGTGGGGACGTTTCCCGAAATTTAAAATGCAATAGCAACGAGAGAGCGCACCAGTTTCTTTTCTGGCACTGGTGTCGGGAGGGCGTATCTTCACCAAATTGTAGCAGCCTACACAGGGCACTCGTTATGAGCAGGTGGGGAGTATCTCGTAGTGCTTTGGATTTTTTGGCGCTTTTCTTGGACGATGGCATGGAACGCTCTGGTTTCGCGCGATATGGAGAAATTGCGTTACGCGGAGGTCAAGTTAGTATTTATGTGTACGACCTTTGTTTCAGGGTGAAATGGAGTGTTTATCGTTGTGTGCGGAAATGATTGAATCGATAAATTGGTGGCCAGGGCTTACACTCTTGGTCCTCTTTGAATATATTCATTGAGCGTCCCTTCATGGCGCTTTTCAAGGCGGCCAGCGCCTGTGTATACCAACTAAGGAAGGGTTTGGGAGAAGAGGCGCGTCTTCGAGGCATGAAGGGAGGCGGTGCTGCGGATGTGTTCGTTCCGTGTAGCCCAACGCCCACTTGTCCGATTCCCCTTTGCCCTTTCACCCTCCCGTCTACTCTAGCATCATATCCTGAGCCATAATAACCTTACCCTATCATGTCACTTATTTAAGTCTACAGAGTAATATAACTTTTAATTAATAAGCTTAAGCAAATACAAACATATTTATATACCTCTCGAAGACTTCTTCGCGATTTGGGGACGATGGTCGTTTAAGGCCATTCATTCATCCGGGATTTTCAATTCGATCAGAAAATATATCGTCTGGAACGCAAATTGTCGGCTAACATCGAAAGCCACGGCCCACCTCCACTCATCGCCCTAGCCACGGCACATCGCGTGTACACAGACACAAACACACACACAACCTACTTAACTGACAATATTTTAAGTGTTGAAGTAGGTTGGATGATGGTCGCCGATCCTCCTCCGGAACATTGAAATAAATCAACACTATATCTTTGTACAGTGTTGGAGGAGTGGCGCAATTTTGTTACTCGCCCCGTATCTGCGTTTTGGAGGAGGCATAAGAACGGTCTACTTGACCTTGACTATGTCAGCCTTTCTGCGTAGGAGGTCGAGGCGGGGAGTGAGAGAGGGAGCTGGAAAGGGGAAGAAATAGCCCCTTGTCCCTGCACTCCCCTCTGTGTTGGGGAGGGGGAGGGAGCGTTGCAACGCGGCATGGGCTGGAAGAATCGTAATTCCATAGAAAACACCCACCCCGCCCTACACGCACACAATGCACCACTCATTGGGGGGGGGGGAGCTCTTCGATATCCTCTCCCTTCCCTCCTCTTGAATCGAGTTAATTGGCTTCCTCTGACAGAAATTCGTACGCGCTCCGAACTAGTCTCCCTATCCCTCGTTCGTACTTTTTCCTGTCCCCTTTGTGCGAACGAGTTCGTGGCTTTTTGGGATACGCCTTCCGCTTTAGGTTGGACGAGCGTTGCTCTTGCTGGCCTCGAGTTAACGCTTTCATTATTTCGGTTCTTCCCCCACAGCGGGAGTTGTTGCTCCTTTATTTGACCCAGAGAGCAAAATTAACGTGGGCATCTCTAGCTTTCTTTTTTTTAAAACGTGGCTCGTAAAGTGGTGAAGTTAGAGGAAGTGAAAATGCGCGGGATGTATGTATATTTTCTGAGCAGCTTCCACAGGAGAATATTTGGGAGGGCAACGCATTATCTTGTTCATTCTTCACAATTAAGGCAAAACCTATTTCGGCATTGGGCCAGGAGGGCATGCGAATCTACAGCTATCAGCTGCAACATGGTTGCCCATCCCACTCCTGGCAACCTCTTGCCACGGTCTTTAGCGCTCAAGGTTGTTTCCTCTGTTGGCCGAGGAAACAACCTTGGGCGCTAAAAACCCGCAACTTTAATAATTACAAAATTAAACTCTGAAAATATGTGTCCATTGCATCTGGAACGCAAAAAGTATAAGCTACAGTTGAAATGTCTTTATATAACACATTATTACTATATCTCATGTCGAGAGAATCTGATAATAATATAACCCTCGTGGTTCGGACAGGAGTGATCATGGTGGCATTGATTACTGCTACGGAGCTCCAGTCACGAAAATCGATTTGCATTAGGGGCACGATCACGAACACTCGCGTGTAACAAGGTTCGCGGAGTGAGGAGGCTTAAGCCTCGGGTCGTCCTTGCCATGTTCGTGTTCGAATCTGGTTCCGCCCCCGACAAACGCAACTGGAATAGAAGCTGACGTGTCCTTTAACGCACGGGGGACGGGGCACCGTCGTGCCATCGTCGTGTTCCGTGCCTACCAGGAAGATGCTAATTGTGAATGACGAGGCCATGGGGTGGGGGGGCTTTAGCTTGTGTTGTTTTTAAAATTAATTAGCCTGTGGGGGAAATGATCTACGATGTATTGTGTATTAGGGCGAGAGTGGGAAATGAGGCCTTAGTGTTATTTATAGCCACTCATTATGCGGCCTGAGCGCCTTCGAGGCATTGAAATCTTCTCCCTTGTAGTGAGTAACCGTGACACCACGGCTTCCGCGAGCGAAGAGGATGTCGAGATTGCCTTCTGCTAAGTTCCTCGACTTATAGGGATTGCGGCAAATGAGAGTCAATCATTTTCTAAGGAATGGATGACTGGTCCAACGTTTCGCTCTTCGCCACTATGACCTGAGGGCCGGACTTTGTCAGCCCTTAAGGGTGGAGGGCACAGAAGATTGTAGACGGCCGATGGTAACTTAAAGTTGCGAGCCATTGCACCGCGGTAGTTTTCCCGGACGTGCCGTGCTCCCCAATGCCTCGACGGCTTCGGGTAGTTTTCTGTCGCCACTGAATTAGACGCACTCACGGAACGCATAACCATTTGATGGAGCACTACCGTGCAACTTACCTCGACGACTACGTGACCTCCCCCCCCCCCCTTCCCCCAACTTTTACCGGTACCGTTGCGAGGAAGAGCGGAGTCACTACCGCGTCTCTTATAGACGGGACGAGTTCGTGCACATCCGACCGTAGAGTTGGCGGACTTCTTTCTTAGTATTTAGCTCTTTTGGCAGCTGATCGATATTTCTCTTCCTTCCTTTTCTTTTTATTGTATTGGTTAAAATAGCATAAAAAGACTAGTTGGAGTTTATTTCTTCTAGACATTTTCATTTTACTTTTCTTTCGCACCTTTACAAACCTATTCCTTTTCCTTTTTTATTGTTATTGTTGTTTTTTTGTATATTGTTATTTTAATGTAGCCTAGTACTAGGTTGTCGTGAGTACTGCGACTTATGCCCAAGTAGGCAGTCGCCAGATGGGCTCGTAAAAAAAATGGCGGCTAATTATGTAGGCTAGTCGCTGAACAACATTCATCCTTGGTCATAGTCGGGAAGGGAAGGAGGTTGATATGCCAGCATTCTTCCCACCCTTTACTCCCACTGCCATCCCCACCCCCCTCTATTTTACTTATCTATCCGTTTCCGCACCTCTAGGTGATATGGGGCGTAGTATGGGCAACCATGCTGCGGCTAGCATCTGGAAGAGTGTGAGGCCTTTCGGTACTAACGCTCGTAGTTCCTCTCCAGGCCCCAGTAGCTGCACGAGGAGCTGCGTTTATACAGGTTAAAAATTTTATGAAGCCAATAGTATCTACCCATTTGAAGAAAAGATGGGTCCAAAAGTAGAGAACGATAGCATAACTTTGAGTTTACACGTTTAACTTCGTAACGGTTGTATATCCTTGGCCAAAATTATAAAACACCCTGTGGAATAATCATATAATGTAATTAGACATTTGTATATGAATATTATATATATATATATATATATATATATATATATATATATATATATATATATATATATATATAAATTGATTTCACCAAATTTTCACATATTTCTGTCGCTATTTCCCCCATTCTAGGACCTGTACTTGTACTTATTTCTTTTCCACGAAATCCCTACAAGTACATTTGATTTAACTCCTGGTTCTATGTTGGTCACTCCATTAAGGTGATCCCTATTTCTCGTGCTGTGGTTGGATGGGGTATTATTCTGCTGAAATATAACTTCAGTTTATGGGGGTGTGAGATGCAATTTCTGGATAGATGACTAAAACTTGTGATAACATGGTGGAGTTCATTCTGTTCTGGTCCCCCAATGACTCGGCGGTTTCAGGTTGCTTTCTGCTGTCATCGCATTGGATACAATCGCGGGACGCACCGCCATTCGATGGAACGCTCGCCTGTGCCTTATTACGACGCCTGCGTTCTCCCCTAGGCACAGTCTTGGTGATCTTGGCGCTCGGTACCGAGACGAACGAGTTCGCTACCGCTTGCCTCTTCGACCCGGGACAGATTTATTCACACATGGACTGTACGAGTTTCTGGAGGAGGCTGGCCTTGATTTTATTTTATATTTTACTCTCTTTGATGCTGGTCGCATGCTCGGGGAGGCCAGCCTTTCCACCACACTGTAGCGTTCTTTCGTCCTTTTGTTTTTGTCTTGTTTTTTGTTTGTTTGTTTATCTTTGTGATGTGTAGTTTTTTATGGTAATTTAATAATACCCTTTTAAATTAGGCTGAATTTTGAATACGTCGTCTTATGCCCTTGTTGGCAATCACTAGATGGGCATAAAAACTTTCTCCCCTGCCCTTTATGAAGCCATTCAGGCCCATGCCATGATAGAATCACACCCATGCTTCATAGTTGGTACCATACACACATGGTGAAAATGCCTCTCCAACTCTTCTGAAAAGGTTGCCCCAGAAGGATTGCGAGACGAGTCTACAAATCCTTTAGAAATGAGGTTGTTTGGAAGAGTGAAGCAATGGCACCTGACATTTCAAATCATTATAATTGATTAAAAAGCGCGATTTCACACGAAATAAAGCTCCATGAAGATACCAGGGTCTCCGAGCCGACGATAAAACAGCTTAGCCTCGAAAAACAACGGATGTCGATGACGGGCCGAGTTGCAGAGAACATGAACCTCTGTGCTCCACTATTTACACCTTCATTGAGTGGTTGGACATTTATTACACGCTCACCTGCTAAGAAACCACTCATTAGTATAAATAATAAAGTGTCTTGGTTGGGTCTCGCTACTGAGCATATCCTATGAAGTGCTGAAATATGGATAGTGTTTTGCAGCGACGAAAGAAAATTTAATTTGTTCGGGTCTGCTGGGAACAGCATGTAACGCGTCATAGATGTGAAAGATTGAATTACCCTTGTACGAAAAAGGCGGTTAAATTTGGATTTGGTAGGGTTATGGTGTGGGGCCAGTTCGCATCGCATGTCAGTTGTGTGGCAAAGTAAAGGCTGCGATATACTAGATTCGCTTCAGCAACATGTCATTTCCTATCCTAACATCGGAAGTGAATGAGCCTGTTTTCATGCAAGACAATGCTCCGTCCTACACAGCAAAGACAATGAAGCAGTTATTGGCTGCTGAAAATATCGACGTGATGAAAGTTCGCAAGAGCCCTGATCTAAATCCGATAGACACACATGAAAGATACTCAGTGAGAAGGTTAGGGCTCGGAAACACGAATGTTAAAGATCTTTGGCAAAGATTGGAAGAAGTCGAATAAAAGCACATCCGAACAATAAAACAAATTGTCGAAGTCCTGCCGCCGAAGATGTTTTCAAGTCATTCAGAACAGTGTTGTGCATACTTCCTATTAATATGATGTCCAATTGCGTCAAAGAGTCCGCGAGGACCGGGCGACCGGACCATCGTTTCGCTCTTCAACACACGGACTACATGGCAGGAGTACGGGCAGCTATTCCGACTGCTTGGCAAAGAAGATGGGAGACGGTCCAGGGGAACTTAAAATTGCGTGCCATTGCGCCGCAACTGTTCCCATGGACCTATCCCCCAATGCCGCGGCGGCTTCAGGTCGCTTTCTGTCTTCTCCGAATCCGGCACACTCGTGTGACGCATCGCTATTTAATGGAGCGCTCGCCTGCGCCCTATTGTGACGACTGCGTCGTCCCCCAAACTGTTCGGCACATTCTTGTCGAATGTCCCAGTCTGGGTGATGTTCGCGCACGTTACCTGTCCCCTTGTACTCGGGACGAGTGTGTGCACATTGACTGGTCGACTTGTAGACTTTTTTCAGGGGGGGGGGCTTCTCCCTTTTATTTAACTAGTTTTTTTGTTGTTTTCTTTGTAGGTCGCACGTTCCTGCGCCGGGGGGGACCTCCCCCCGACGTATTAGCTTGCTTCCTCCTTGTTACGATTTTCCCGTATTATTGTTGTTGTTATTGTTTTTTGAATCTTATTTTAAAGTAGCCTAGTGCTAGGCTGTCGTGAGTGCGGCGACTTGTGCCCAAGTAGGTAGTCGCCAGATAGGCTCTTAAAAAAAATACTGTCCAATTGTTATTTTCTGGTTATGGCCGCATTTATACTTTTTATTCTTTACTTTCTTCAAATGCTATAACACTGGGAACACGTATTTTATTGAATGATATCTAACACTTTATTTTTAAGTAATTTTTGTGCGCTGAAAACGAATTTCACCTCGGTTTGGCTCGATCAGGTCCTGATTCTTGTAAACAGCCCATGCGCCATTTTCCAGTTTTTTCAAAATTAGGACTAAAAATGAAGTCATGCGTTACCATTTATTTCCAATTTCACTGAATACATGCATTTTAAACAATTATAACATTACATTAAAACGATAGAAATGACTTAAAATAAAACAAAACAAAGAGATATGATGCTTTCACTCTGGTATAAATTTTCTTTTATAAGACTTTCTAAGAGTATTTGGTTGTTGACGTCAGGTCTCTTTTCGAGCACCAGCAATAATCAGCCTTCATGTGGCAATCCCAGCCTCCTTGATAACGTTCCTCCATAATTTTAATATCTTGGTTGAATTGAATCTCTCCTTTTGTTCGTCACTTACAGCACCTAAAATACTCCGAAATTGGTCAAATGACTAAAATAATGCATTTTTTGCTCATATTGCAACCTAGCTCTTTGTAGTCCCTTAAAGGGTTTCTTACGACTTCTTCCAAGTTATCTGCCCTATAATTTCCTAAAAATCTTTTTAGCAATTCCACGAATGTGAACCAGGCATTTCTTTTGCGTTCATTCATGACATTAGGAAAACTGCTGTCATTAATTGATGTTCTTATTTGTGGACCGTCAAAAATTCCAGTTTTGATTTTTTCATAACTTAAACTTGGAAATTTTGAAATTGTGTTGCAAACTCTCGCTGTTTGTATCTAAAGCTTTTACATATTGTTTCATTAGACCTAGTTTGATATGCCGAGGAGGAAATATGATTTTATCTCTGTTCACTAAAGGTGGATTGATTTGTTTGGAATAATGTTCTTCCCTAGCTCGGCTGTCCCATAAGCAAAGAAGCATGGATATTTAGTATACCCTGCTTGTTGCCCTAGCTGAAAATTGACCATTTTTAAGTCAACACATATGATCCACTCGTGCTTCCTCTATTTGATAAGTTTTAAAACAGTTTCTATATGCTCATACTTTTCTTCTGATGTTGTTGAGTGCCCAATTGGTATCGAGCTGTATAGATTGCCATTTAGCAGCAACACACACTTTAGACTTTTTTTGGAACTGTCTAAAAAACAAATGTCAATCGCTTGCATTGTAAGACTGAACCCCCATCCCCTTTAACAAACCTGGTATTTCGCAGCAATATGCTAAACTATGCTCTGTCCTAAAATATTTAAGTTCTTTTTCTCTGTTTCAGTAAAATGAAATGTTTTTTCTGTTTAAGTCTTGAAGCTAAAGTTTCCTCAGCCTTTTTTGGTAAATTTCGATCCCTTACAAGATCATTCAACTCGGCCTGGTTAAACCTTTGCTGATCACTTTCACTTACAACTAAGCTGGGGTTGAATTCGGTATGTGACCCCAGAGTGCATAACAATATTTTCAGAAACATCTTCAACTAATTCTTGAGATGGAAGACTCTTACATTTTGGAATGGGAATTTCATTTGAATGTAGCACAGGTCGTATTGCGGTGTCGAAATTTGGGTACTCGATACAATGTTTATTTTTCTTAGTGAAGCCCGAACGAAGTCTTGACAAAGCAGAAGTAGCAATCCGTCTCATGGTTAGTAGGCTCTCGCCACAACTGAAATGGGGGGGAAAAAGTGAAGCCTTAACAAAAACAAATTTTATCAAAAGTTGTTTATGTACTTAAGTTACAATTACACTTAGCGAATTTATAGTACAAAAATGACATTTACGTAGTTTTATGTAATCATAAACTTACCATCGGAACTCCAAAAGGTATTTTTTACTCCGAACCCTTCGTCCAATGTCCAACTTGTGGAACCCATGATATATCTTGATTCCCCAGTTTTATGCCAAAATATGCTAACTAAGCTCTTTTCACGAAGTCTGTTATATTTCCTCGTTGATGTGGAAGTGTAAAATTTCCACATATGTAGCAAAATGCATCAGGAGAGTTTTTACATATGAACTTTCTAGTGCTTGAGGACATATTACTTGATTGTTTTGTCAATTTGTAAAGGTATTTCAATTCCTTATTTTCAAAATCTGATATATAAAAACAAACATTAGTTTAATAGATAATTATAATGTGCACCTGAAAAAAAGACGTCAAGTATTGAGAAAATATCCTTTATATGAATATTATGAAAGAAGAATTGTGTTGTACAAAATTAGGACCCGGTAGAGCAAAACGGAGTAAAAATTCGTGTTCAACGCACCCAAATTACGTATAATTAACTCCAATCTAAGTAAAGTGACAAAAAGTTGAAATTTGAACACTATCCGAGGCAGAGTTCAAAGAATATTCTCGAATTTTCTTTGGAAATTAAGAATATTTTTAAGAAAATGGAAATTTGGCTTATTTTGTTCTCTCGTTTTGTCTAAAGTGTAGGTATTTAAATATTGCATTTTACCGGTTCTGAAATATGCAGCAGTAAATCATGACACTGAATCCAAAAGGCACAGCATGTTAGGAATAACCTCCCGAGGCAATGCGCGAAATATTTGGATTGGACCCAAATAGGAAGGAGTGGCGGATTTGGTAAAAATAAAATGTCCAAATATCTGCACGGAAATTGTATGAATTTTCATCCCACGTTTAAGACTCCTTCTTTGGCCACCGACCTCTTCAAGATTTTGATTATCTCCAAATTTCAACAAATTCGTTTCCCTTAGTCTCATTTCCGCCCATTTACTCCAAAAGGCTTGTGGAGCTATCCATATCTTCTCGTCCTCAAACATCTGTCACTTGATTATATGATTTTTTTAGTCGCGGGCGACTCTAAGGTCGATCGGTCCCCGTTTTGCTTTTTTTGTTTTTGTAATAACATTGTAACTATTCCGCCGATTTTAACGAAATTTGAAACCCTTATATTGTTTTACATTCTCTTTAGAATATTATAATTGCCAAATTCCTCCCAAGTTTAGGCCAGGAATTATTTTGTTTTGGCAATAACATCATAACTATTCGGCCGATTCTAACGAAATTTGAAACCCTTATGTTGTTTTACATTCTCTTTCGAGTGGTAGAATTGTCAATGTCCTCCCAAGGTTAGTCCGGGAATTATTGAAAGTTTTGAAGGTCGTAAGGTGATAAATCAGAATAAGTGAGACGACGCGACTTTTTGGTCACCAGACCTTGTTTTTATAAACGGCGGCTGGTTTAGAAGACTCCGCACCTTTTCGATACTGCCCCCTCAAGTATTCCCAACATTTAGCTTATCGTGATCTTTACCCCCTACGACTCTTTCGATGAAGTCTCCCTTGGTTTTATTTTTCAATCAGATTTCTTGTTGATTTAAAAGATCTTATCCATTTTGGAATCGCGCTGGCTGATAGCCTTGATTATTGCGATTGGGACTTGAGTTTATTTTGCCCTTATCAGACCAATCACCCGACACAGAGCGCCGGTCATTATATTTATTCTGTCAGGTTTATGATTTAAAAATTGAACATGACTTGCTTTATGGACGAAAATGGTTGTTGTTGTTTTTCTTTGTTTTTTAACGGCCATTTAACATGTTTTAAACTCTTATTTTTGAGGTATCCTTTGGCAAATGGCGGCGTCTCGCTTGTGAGTTGTTTTCCTGCACATTTGAGCGCCCACATATTCTATGAATGATTTGCGCTATGCCGACATCGTTTTGACCCTCGATTCTCCCCGCCCCCACCTGGTCCTAGCCTCTGAAGTGATCTCTTCTAGCTACCCCGGCTATGTACCATCTATCCATTTTGACTTCCAACTTCACCCCTTTACGAACGTCTTTGCGAAAGATTCCCCTTGGTTTCTACCCCAACTCCCGTATAAATTTCATGTATTTGAATACTTTGGCCATTCTAATAACTTTGGTACCGTTTGTCAAGGTTGTCATGGGGGCGAGAGAGGAGAAAACCCCTATTTCGGAATACTTTCAATAAGTGGATAAGTGAATGTACATAAGTGGTAAAATGTACATTCACTTATTGATGGGTCGAGAGGTGACTAGTAGGTTTTCCTCTTTCCCGAAGTATTTTCTAATTTAATTGAAATTTTATTCCATTAAAAACATTTAAATTGTCTTCTTGCAATAACACGCATACATACATACATATAGTTTCCAGGTGTTGGGGGGGATATGTCATAAAAGGCGAGTACATGTAATAGCAGTCATAATCGTGCTAGGTTGGAAACCCTCTATTTTAAAATACTATGGATGCGTTCTATGATCTCGCCTCATTCTAACATCTGTGTTGGGTAGTGTGGCTATGGTAAAGGAGCAAATATACGAAATAGTTTACTCTTAAAATTTAAAGCGAAAATTAACGAACGCATATTTCGAGGAAATATTGTAAGGAAAGATGTGTGGAAGATGTATAACCGTTAATCCTCCCGGGTGCATTAGGACCAAACGGACCTGCAACTGCGGGCGTTGGGACCATGTTTGGGGGGTATTTTTTCATTTGTGGGCTGCAGGGTGGTATCCTTGCTATACCCCTCGAAGCGGGGTGTAGCTAATTCCGCCCAGAACGTCACCCTGGAGGGTATGAACGTTTGTTGCCACGACTCTGCTACCAAAGCTTCAAAAAGCACCTCGAGTACTGGGGTTTTGTATTATTTTTGCGCACATATCGTGCCGCACTGGAGCCGGGCCGGTGTACATGGGTCTCCAGCTCCAAAGGTTGGGTTGGCTTAATATCTCCCCCGTCCCCTTCCTAGGTCAAGCAGAGTGGCCTTGCCGGCCACTACGTCTATCTTCACGCCGAGCGGGTTGTGATACACCGCTCGGGACGAGAATTTACGCGCCGTATTCGGTTCGGGTACCGTTTTGTACTTCATAGCGACGCACAGACCGCCCCGAATGGAAGGATGTCGAGGGTGTCTTCTGGGTTGCTGCCAACAAGTGCGTTAATGAAGGGGGTCAGGCTGCTTGCACAGACTGAGTGACTGGACCATTTTGCTGCCTCTCCCCCCATTATTGATTGCATTACAGGGATCAGGTATCTCTCCAGGCTGCACGGCGAATAGGAATTTAAAGTTTCGTGTCATTGCACCCCGACTTTTCCGTAGACCTTCCCAGTGCCTCGAGGGTATCAAGTCTTCTATCGTCTCCGAATCGGCCACACTCGCGGGACGCAGCGTCATTTATTAGAGCGTTCCCATAAACCTTTGTCATAGTTTCCTGGTCCTCATAGGGTAAGGCACCTTTTGGTTGCCTGTCCTATTTTGGGGCAGCTTCGTCAAGGATATCTGTCCCACAGGCGGGGGTCGTTGGTAGGGTCTCCCTCACACCGGGGCTCGTTCATAGTATTTAATTACTTAAAGTTCATGCTCTGACTCCTTCCTGCATCTGGTCGTGACTTGTGGTTGCTTGCTGATTGTTTTTCTTTTTTCCTCCATTAGTTTGGTTCGCCTGCGCTTATGCTTCAGTAAGATTCAACGCACTGATTAACTGGCGGTTGTTCCCTGCGAGCGCCGAATTATTTTGTGGTCGTTCTCGCTGAGAATCGACGCCTTATCCACTCGGCCAGCGACCTAAACCGACATTAAGCTAGGGTAGTTAGCCCCAACCACCCCTTTATTTTGAAGATTTTAATGTTTTGCCTAGCGTGTTGCCTCCGACTCGAATTTCTGCCTCCTTGCTCTATACCCGAATATTATCCCTGCCCCCCCTCCCCCCAGAGTAGGGGTTTATTCTTTTTCTCGTGATCTTTCGGTTTATTATTTCCTTCTCTCTATATATCCCCCCCCCTTTCCATTTTATAATTAGCCTGTGGGTTTTCTCTACATTACGGAATTTTAATTTTCTTTCCGTCCCTCTGTTATGAGTGCCATCAATAGTAAATAGTCCTCTCGTGACTGTTCCGAATTTAGTAGCTGCCATACTTTACCACAAACCTCTGTTCGTACGCACGACATGGTAGAGATGTCGTCGCCTACGCACTTCCTTCAAAACAAATTCATGTCCACGTTATGAAGTAGTTCTTGGGAAGGAGGGAGTTGGGTCCTGTTCGGTACGTTCAGTGTTGTGTGTGGGGGAATTTGTTTGTGTACACATCCTCTCGAGGGGGCTGTAGTGCTTAGTAGATGCTTTTTTTTCTAGGGAGCCTCAGGGCCCGCGTCACTGCCTTCGAAGGGACCCCCGCTGGTGCCAAACGGGTACCCACACTCGAGGGTTATACGCGTCACGTGTTGCCTGCTCTTGGCCCATTAGAATGTCCGCACGTCCTGTCCTTGAGACACGGGGGGGGGGAGGGGCTGTCATGGTTATCCATACATGTGCTAATCCCATACGTCTTTTATGGGGGGGGGGGCGAGCTGCCTGACGGAGAGGTCGATGAACTTTGCTTTCTCTTACCGTTCTCATTCAATTAATCAATGCCGCGTCCCTTAGGGGTTGTCTTCCCTAGACGCCTTCTCTCTTCTTTCTCTTCCACTATCGTATGACTCGACTCCCTCATCCTCTCCATGTGACCTTGTCTCTCTTACGCCCCTCCCCCTTCGATGAGAAGGTGCAGCGCCCCAATTCCTCTAACCCAAATTGCCAGTCTCGAACTGTATGCATTCCCCCATACTCCGCACCTCACCCCGTGTGAGGAATGTCATTAAATTTGAGCATCTATTAGCTTATTAATAGGGTGTGAAGAGTGCTATGTTGTTCCTAAGTGCAGGCGAGATTTTCGCCAGGACATCCACTTGTCATACATGCCCCTGCTGATGCGCCCACTTCGTTGACCTACACTTCCGTAAGGTTTCTCTGTTTCATAATTGTGTTTTAAAACTTGCGTCACTGACTTTCTGCTTTCATTCGCATTCGACATTCGTTAGGTATAATTCCTCGCCGTGGCCCACGTTCATTAGAAACTGGGACAAAGGTTTCTCGGCGAATGAGAAACGTGGGTGGTTCGGAACGAGGGCGGGACATGCGACCATTAGCCCGCCGCTTCCTTGGAATCGGAGTCAGAGTTGTCGTTATTCCACCCATCCATTTCGGTTGTTTAAATTTTGTTCCCGAAAAAGTATTTTGCGTCTCTAGTACGAGGGGCGGTCAATAAGTTTTGCGAATCGGTAGGGCAAAACAGAGGAAGGGGGATGGCTGTTTGTGGGAGTGTTAGGACAAGTTATGACAGGTCAGGACCTGCAGCCGCACGCTGCTGCCTCGTCTATTTAAGAAGCAGTAGCTGATCGCAGATCGTGAGTCACAAATTTTTCAACAATGGCGAAGGTTGAGCACCACGCAGTGGTCAAATTTTTGACCAAGGAAGGCAAGAATGCAAAAGAGATCCATGAACGCATGGTTACAGTGTACACCGACACCGCCCCTTCCTATGCAATCATTGCTCGCTGGAATAGGGAGTTCCGCCATGGTCGTGAGTCCCTTGAAGATGACCTCTGTCAGACGTGACCAACGAGGGCAATGTGGCCAGTGTGGAGAGGATGATCCTCGAAAATCGACGGGTGGAGGTCGAAGAAATCGAGCGAGAACTTGGAATATCACATGGAAGTGTTATCAACATCATCCACGACAATTGGGCCATGACCAAGGTCTCTGCCCGTTGAGTCCCTAGAAACCTCACGCCCCATGATCGACTTCAACGTCGTCAAAGTCCACAAGGCCAGAATTGCACAAGCTGCCTTGCGCGAGTGTGGATTCAAGGAGCTCAACCATTTCCCCTGCAGTCCAGATCTGGCTCCTAGCGACTACTTTTTATTCCGTCAGCTCAAGTCTGCACTGCGTGGACGCCGGTTTTGGGACGATGAAGATGTCCAGCTCGCCGTCCAGGAGTGGATTGAACAGCAGTCGGGAGATTTCTGGTTGTCGGGAATTCGAAGCCTCAGGGACAAGTGGCGCAAGTGCAATGAAGTCGAGGGTAGTTATATTGAAAAATAATAAAACACTTTTCCAAATATCTCGTTTCCTTATATCCGAATTGCAAAACTTATTGACCGCCCCCTCGTATTTGTTCTCTTTTTCGCGGCCTTGTTCATTAAATGGAAACAACTGCGTCCTACATGTTTTATTTTCTGTAGCAATCCTTGTTATTAAAGGATTACTGATTTTTATTATTTTGTCTTTTTTTTCTGTCAGCCTTATTTCATACCTCTGAATAAATTAAAATCCAGAGGGGGAAAGATTGCCTCAAAACCACTTGGATCTTCTGGTCTTGGGGAGCTATTAACAACAACGACAAGGCTTTTAAAAAAATATCCTTTCCCATGAACTTCTTGGAGTACTATTGGTTCGCCTTCAGTACTGTCTCGACAAGAGCGAAATTAGCTTCTAAGCCCCGTCGTTTGTTTTGTATCTTAATCTTTCAATTATCCCTTTCCGCTCAACTCCATTCTTTCGATCCTTGTAGGGGACGGGGGATAAAATACCCCTTCCCCTGGGCCAAACAACGGTTCCGAATGCAGGTCACTCACCGAAGGCCGCGCGCGCGAGGGGTGTATCAAGACCGCCGTGCTTGGATCGGGGCTCCTAGTCGATGGGGACCGGGAATCCGGTTTGAGTTCCTATTTTTTACTCCCCCCCCCCCTCCCCTCGCTGGCTTTTTGTGTCCATGAATACTAGCTAGGCAACGCAAAAACACCGCTAATTATTACATCAAGTGATTTTCCCTAAGGACGAAAACACCACGCCTAAAAAGAAAGCCAGTCTTGAAATGGCTTTAGACCCCCTTTTCCCCATCCCCTAAACGTGTTATGTATGCAGAAATATATGCATACATCTATAATTTTCTTAACATCTGTTTAATTATATAAGTTGCACCTTTTTTTTAACGGACGAAGATGCGAAACCAAGACGTCTAGCGATTATCGTTTCTCGGCCCTCCTCCTAAACCTTAGCCCTAAAAAGGTTGTTTTGGGACGACTCTTGAATAATGCGATTAAGATTAACTAAGAAAGATGAAAATCATAGGGACAGTATTTTGCACAATTATCATCACAGTGAGTGTGTGAAACTATTTATTAAAAACAAAGAACTCTCGAAGACATGGTTTGAATCCGTCCCTCCCATTTCGAATACATGACTGTTCCCAACTTGTTCTTTCACACTGCGTCCTCCCGGGCTGAATTGGTTTGTGTGTGAAGATTAAATCATTATTCCTATGCTACATATTCCTTCGTTCTTGTCTAGCCCTACCCCATTCCTCGGCCAGTGAATATAACTCAATTAACCATCTCTCATTTTCGAGGACTCCTTGATATATTTTCTTCTTTGTCCCTTCTCTTTAATTCCTGCATCAGTTCTGCCCCTCTACTTTCTGCCTCCGCTGGTGGGTGCGAGCTCCTTTAATTATGTCTGCTTCATGTCCTCTACCCACTGTTATGCCAAATGTGGGCGTAAGTGCACGTATTTAGCTGGGGCGTTTTGCCTCAATTCGGGGTTCCGGAGTCTGACAACGAACGCGTTTGGAATTCTTGTGCTTGTACGAAAGACATTTATGGCCCTGTCAACCTGTTCATGCATATCTTGCCCTTTCCCCCCCCCGTCCCTTTTCACACTTATTTTTCCTAGTGTTGGTTTCGCTTACCCCTTACATCCTGTGCCCTCATTCCTGGCAATCACTTTTGTAGCCTGTGAGTTTCTTTCTCCTTATTCGCGATCTTGTTTCCCCCATCAAAGTAAACTCTGGCGGAGAAGTCTTCGTTGATTTTTGTTTATTTATTTTTAATATAAATCAAAGCCCTGTCGGGCCAGTTTCCCCGTTCCATGAGAGACTTGTGATGTTCCTTCCCTAAAGGACTGAATTTCATTGGAGTCGATTTCTTTAAATCATGCAACTTCATCGTGTGCGTGTTTCAGTATCTGTTCATTGCTGTGAGGCGAAAATTTATCTTTTTAAGAATAAAAGCAAAAAACAACGTGCGAATTTCGAACAAAGTTTGAAGAGTTGCAGTAAAAGTGGTTTAGTTAGGGGAAGTGAAAGGTGAGGAGGCAATTAGAACGTGTAAACTACGCAACCCTTCTATGCTCAGGTTCACTTTCGAGGGGGCAGCGAGACAAGTGCAACATTGACTCTTGGTGTCTCGCGTGGCATTACATTCACTGTGCTTCTGCCCTTTAAAAACTTAAAATTTGTTATCCCATGTCGGCAATTGAGATTGTGATCGACTGGCGGAGAGCGCGAATTAATTGGAGAATTTTTAAAGTTTTTTTTTCGTTCCGGCGAAAGTTCCCGTCTCTTCTCGCCTAATTCCTATGCCCTTCCCCATCTCCATTGAGCGGCCCGCTGCATGAGATAGAGCCGAATATACAGTCTTGCAGATAAATTGAAACTATTTTTTAGAAATGCATAAAACAGGTTAAAAATACTAAAATAATTATTGTAGGTTGAGGTTAGATCCCAACCTTTCCCGAATTCCTCAGTCTGAGAGAAAGAAAGGCCTATGAACGAATTAAAAAGATCGCCCATGTGCGCCTTCTCTTCCTCCTTGAAAGGGGCGACCGCGCGCGTCTTTTTTTCTCTCTCTCTCTCTCTCTCTCTCTCTCTCTCTCTCTCTCTCTCTCTCTCTCTCTCTCTCTCTCTCTCTCTCTCTCTCTCTCTCTCTCTCTCTCTCTCTCTCTCTCCCCTCGGTATGGACTAACTTAGTCTTCTGAGGTACTATCTTTCCTTGTAACTCCTTGTAACACACTCTCTCTCTCTCTATCTCTCTCTCTCTCTCTCTCTCTCTCTCTCTCCTCGGTATGGACTAACTTAGTCTTCTGAGGTACTATCTTTCCTTGTAACTCCTTGTAACACACTCTCTCTCTCTCTCTCTCTCTCTCTCTCTTAAAGAAAGTAGAGGGAGAGGTGACGCCCCCTTGTCGCGGGAAGAGAGCTTGTGTGTACCTTTGACTTTTCGAGCTATGTCGGCGGGGGTACCTCTTCTGGGTACCCCTGGTAGGGCTTCCCTTGTCGATTTGGTCGCAAACCAGGTTCCAGACTAAGTGCGTCATTCATTCCTTTTTCTCCTTTTTAACTTTTATCCTATCTCTCCCACTTATACAAAAAGAAAAAAACAAAAAAAAGCCTACTCCTATCATGTCACTCTTTCCCTTTTTTCCCTCTATCTACATATAAGGACCTGGCAGCTACCTCACGCGTCAGAAGAGAGGCTTTGGAACCTCTATAAACAACGCCAATCGACGTTCACTGGTTGCGAGAGACTATGACTAGAGGTGTCCTAGGCGTTGGGGCACGATGAATGGGATGAGGGTAGTGCCCCGTTAACCCCTTCCCTGGCGCGTAATTATTGACCGTTCCCAGTGCCCCTTGACGGGTGCCTCTGGTAGCATCGGTCCGAGGTGACGGCCCTTTGTTCCCAGGTTGGTTGCCAGGCCAATAAAAAGCCTTGGGTCGAGTCTCTTGGTGGGGCGGGATATCCATTGAACGCTGCTCCGAGATCCTGGCCGTTGTGAAGGGAACTAGTAGGAGTTTAGTAAGGGGCGTGTTTCGTTGCTGTTCACCTGGTGACAAATCGATGGCCCCTTCGGGGACCGTCTGTGCTGCTTGGTTGGGAGCCACGGCACGCCGAGGCTTGACGACTCGGTCGGACGAACAGCAGCACATGGAGCGTGCCTTCTGAAAGATCCGAAACGTCTCCGATCGATAGGCGGGAGCGACTCACGCGGGTAGAACTCACCCCCCCCCCTTTTTTATCATTGATTGGTCGCAAAGTATTTAAAGAGAGAAAGTGTTCAGAATGACCGGCAAGAAAGGACCAGGAGCTCTAAAATACACGTGCGCAATATGCCACATAGATAAGTGGTGCGTGGACTTTCCGGAGGGGTGTTTTTCGAAATGCCACCCGGCCAGTTCCTGCACCGACTGTATTTTAAACGGCCAAATCAAGGAGCTAAAGGAAACATGCAGGGTTTCCGAGGAAAGATCCAGGAAGTTGGAGGAAAAAATAAGCAGCCTCGAATTAGAACACGCCGGACTGATTCGCAGGCTTGAGGTGAGAATAGCAGAGCCAACGTCAAGCCCTGTACTAAACACTGCATCTGCAGTATTACCCCCAGAGCTAGGTCCGCATGCTATGGATAAACCCTCAAAGAAAAGGAAAAGGAAGGGAAAGAAACAGGAAGAAGAGAAAGTTGAAACAGAAGATAAAGTAGAAGCTGAAAAAGAGAAAGTTGAAGCAGAGGAAGAAAAGAGAAAAACAGAAGAGTATGTAACAAAGGAAGATAAGGGGGAAGAGACGAATAAGAAAAAGAACAAGAAAAATAAGATGGAGAAGAATGAGCGAACCAAGAGTTCGCTTCCGCAAGGAAAGCCTCAAACCTCTGCACGGAAATGTCCGAGGGTTACCCTCGTGGGCGACTCCCAAGCACAAGGTTTGCAGCCCCTGCTAGCGGCCCGCCTTCACACTAGTGTGGAGGTATGCTGCCAGCCAGGACGGGGAAACCACCACATCAGGGTAGAGGCTGAGAAATCTCAGATCTCCGAGAATTCAGTCGTTGCCCTGATGGTGAGTGGGAATGACCTCTAGGCCCCAGCGAGAAAATTCTCAACACGGTCATGGGAGCCGTGGACGACTGTGGATTGAGAACTCGCAAACGGGTCGTTGTAGGGATGCTCCCAAGAAGAGGTCCTAGCCGGACAGCTCACTCTAGGAACGTGACCCTGAACCAGCGCCTGTCCGACCTCTGTACGGCGGAAGGGGTCTTCTTTCTGGACCCTTACCGCACCTTTTACGGTCGAAACGACCTTTACCAAAGGGACGGAGTGCACCTTTCATTCAAGGGAAAAGCTGTACTCTGTAACCTAATCCAGGATGTCGTAGAGCGGACGCAGAGGAGCGTCCGACCCAGAGTGAAGGCGGACATAAGACAGTATGCCCGTGTCACTCCTGGAACGACGTTCTTAGATGTGGCAAAGAGGGGTACTGCCACACAAAAGAAGCCGGGAAACGGAAGAGCGTAGGGAGTCCTACACTGGGGGACTCCCTCAAAGTTCTCCTGTTCAACGCGAGGTCAATCAGGAATAAGTTTCTTGAGCTCCGTGGCCTCGTAGCAACAGAGGAACCTGAGATGGTGGCCATAACGGAGACGTGGATTAAAACCTCAAGCCGAGATTTTGAAGGTGAATTCACGATTCCCGGTTACCAGCTCTTCCAGAAAGATAGGCCAGACAGAGAGGGTGGCGGTGTGATGTTGTATGTCAAGGATACTCTCAACTCGACGGATTGCAACATCGTATCCGACCATGAACTACTAGGTGTTGACCTAGAGATAGGTCCTGCCAAATACAGGACCCTGGTGCTTTATAGACCTCCTGCCCAACTCGTTGAAAAGGACAGAGATCTGTACCAGCTACTAGGAGAACTTGTCGAAGACAGAGTGTGTATCGTCATGGGTGATTTCAACACACAAGTTGACTGGGAAACCAGAGAACCCTGTGGCGAGATCGCACTACTCCTGGAGTTCACGAACAACGAGTTCCTCACTCAATGGGTGAGAGAGCCAACGAGAGGAGACAATATCCTCGACTTGGTTTTCACCTCTGAGGATGACATCGTTGAGGACCTCTCTGTTTGCGAAGAGCTCGGTGGCAGTGACCACCGAATAATTAGATTCGTAGTCAAAGTCCCCAAGGCAGAGCCTGCAACTAGTAAATCAAGGAAACTCGATTTGAGAAGAGCAGACTTTGCAGGTCTACGCGCGGGACTGACTGACGCGAGGCTAGAAGAGTGCGAGGCTGTTGAAGACTCTTGGAACAGTTTCAAAACCACATTCATGAGTCTTCAATCGCGTTTCATCCCTCTGAAATGCCCCCGTCGGTCCTCTGTTCAACCAAAGTGGTTTAATCGAGAAATCGGGCAACTGCTTAGGGAGAAGAGGAATGTGTACCGGCAATCGAAGATCTCGGGTGACTTTGACGAATACCGGAGGCTATCCAGAAGAGTGAAGTCCAGCATACGGGCGGCTAAGCGGTCTGAGGAACTCCGAGTGGCGAGACTCTTTAAAGAGAATCCCAAGGAGTTTTTTGGATATGTGAACAGCCGTAAACCAATCCGTCGAAGGATTGGCCCTTTGAGGAATGAGGAAGGGACATTAAAGCATTCAGATGCAGAAAATGCTAACCTCCTCAACGACTACTTCTCTTCAGTGTTTACTGAAGTGTGGTCCCATTCCCCAGCCGACGGATTCCTACTCGGGGGAAAAGCTGGAGGCAATGGACTTCACTGAAGGAGAAATAAAGAAAAAGATCGCTGACCTAAAGACGAATAAGTCCCCTGGACCGGACGGGTTTCTATCCAAGGTGTTGAAGGAAGTGTGCGATGAAGTATCACGACATCTGTGCGCTATCTTTAACATGTCAATCCGGACCAAATGCGTTCCTAGAGACTGGCGTGAGGCGGAGGTGACTCCGATCTTCAAGAAAGGAGACCGTAACCAACCCTCGAACTACCGACCAATCAGTCTGACTTCGATAGTCGGTAAACTCATGGAAAGCATGATGGTGGACAAAGTGACGTCGTATTTAGAGTCAAAGCTGCTACTGAGGAGTTCCCAGCACGGCTTCCGAAGGCAACGGTCATGCCTGACGAACCTTGTAGAATTCTTCCACTTCGTTTTCAGCGAGCACGATCGGGACAAGGCGGTGGATGTGGTCTACCTAGACTTTAAGAAAGCCTTTGATAAGGTACCACACCGCCGCCTTCTCCGGAAAGTGCGAGCGCTTGGCATAGACGGAAAGGTAGCCGGCTGGATCGAGAACTGGCTAAATGGCAGACGGCAACGGGTGGTGGTGAATGGACAGTCTTCTGAGTGGGTGCCCGTTACTAGCGGGGTGCCTCAAGGTTCTGTCCTGGGACCACTACTATTCATCATCTACGTCAACGACATGGACGGTGACATGGTTGCGAAGATTTCCAAATTTGCCGACGATACCAAGCTTGGTATGAACGTTGCAAAGGATGGAAATACTGCCCGCCTGCAGGAAGATCTTGGGAAGATTGGGGAGTGGTCGGACACGTGGCAAATGCCTTTTAACGTGGGGAAATGCAAAGTGATGCATATCGGCCACAGAAACCCCCAATCCCAGTATATCCTTAAGGGCACTGCTATTGAATCGAGTGACACTGAGAAGGACTTGGGTGTAACAATCACTAGTGACCTCAAGTTCTCGAAACAGTGCATTGAGGCGGAGAAAAAGGCCCAAAGGATGCTAGGCTATATTAAGCGCCAGTTTGGTTATCGGAACCAGGAGATTGTACTGTGCCTGTACAACTCACTTGTCCGACCGCACCTGGAGTATGCCGTACAATTTTGGAGTCCTTCATTGCGAAAGGACATCGCGAGATTGGAACGCGTACAAGCCAGGGCAACCAAGCTGATTCCCTCTATCCGACATAAAAGTTATGAGGATAGACTAAGGGAGTTAGATCTGTTCTCACTGGAAACCCGTAGACTGCGTGGTCAGCTCATCGAAGTCTTCAAAATACTTCGAGGGTTCGACAATGTTGACTACCAGGATATTTTCACACTGAGTGAGAACAGAACGCGCAATCACGGCTTCAAACTTGAACTGAAGCGTTACAACCGCAATCTGTGTGGAAACTTTTTCACCTACAGTATCTGCGGTAAGTGGAACGCACTTCCAGTGGAAGTTGTCAACAGTGAATCTGTTGACCAGTTCAAGTCAAGACTAGACAAAGTCTTGAAAAGTGGCCGTTTATGGACGCAAAACAATTGAGCAGCCATGTGCCCGCTCAATTGCTAGTCCAAAGGTACCCTCTTTGAATGGACCGTAAGGTCTCCTAGGGTACTTACTTTCCTTTTTACTTGTTACTCTCTCTCTCTCTCAAGTTCTCGAAACAGTACATTGAGGCGGAGAAAAAGGCCCAAAGGATGCTAGGCTATATTAAGCGCCAGTTTGGTTATCGGAACCAGGAGATTGTACTGTGCCTGTACAACTCACTTGTCCGACCGCACCTGGAGTATGCCGTACAATTTTGGAGTCCTTCATTGCGAAAGGACATCGCAAGATTGGAACGCGTACAAGCCAGGGCAACCAAGCTGATTCCCTCTATCCGAAATAAAAGTTATGAAGATAGACTAAGGGAATTAGATCTGTTCTCGCTGGAAACCCGTAGACTGCGTGGTCAGCTCATCGAAGTTTTCAAAATACTTCGAGGGTTCGACAATGTTGACTACCGGGATATTTTCACACTGAGTGAACAGAACGCGCAATCACGGCTTCAAACTTGAACTCA